>JAWDJD010000004.1:286996917-287044417 GCA_035047305.1 Bradypodion pumilum | reverse complement strand
CAGTCAATTCCAAGATTGGGGAGAAATTCGGAACCATATCTTTTTTTACCTTCTTCCACACCTCCATGAGACCTTTCATCATAGTATTATTTGACCTTTTCACCTTATCCTTCATTCCCAGAAAATTCAAATTTCCAATATTTCTGTATTCTTTCATTTCCAATTGTTCCCAAATTACCTTTTCTCTTGCCAAGATCTTCACAACATTCTTAACTTGAAATGCTCGGTAATATACTAACAAATTTGGCATACCCAACCCCCCTTTTTTCTGAGACAAATACCATAGTTTCTTTGGAAGCCTAGATTTCTTTCCTCCATTACAAAAATCATTAAACATTTTTTGAAACTCATTAATTTCTTTCTCTTTTAAGTGGATCGCGAGCGTATCAAATAAGAAGTTAATCTTTGGTAACAGTATCATTTTACACATAGCAATCCTTCCGAACCATGACAGCTTTAACTTCTGAAGTTCTCGTATTTTATTCTTAAATTCAATTCTCAAGCTGTCATAATTCAATCGTTTAAGTTCTTCTAATTTGTTTGAGATAATTATCCCTAAATACTTCAATTTATCTTTAATTTGTATATTAAGTGCCGACACCGTCCTACCCATCTCGCTCAATTTCAAATTACACAACATCAATTCAGATTTATCCCAATTTATCTTTAATCCAGTTATAGCTTGAAATACTTGTAGATGATCTTTAATCCTGTCCATTACCTGTTCTGGGTGCTTCACCATAAGCAATGTATCGTCAGCGTACATGCTCACTTTATTACCCATAATCCCTTCTATATTTGAATCCTCCCTTATACTTTTAGCTAAAATCTCCATTGCCATTATAAACAAAATAGGAGATAATGGGCAACCCTGCCTAGTGCCTGCCTCTAGCTTTACCAGATCCGTAAGCTCCTCATTTACTCTAACCTTGGCATTTCCTTTTTGATATAGTAGATCTATAACCCTATTAAATTTATCCCCAAACCCATAATTTCTAACTATTTCCTTAATTGAAGACCATTGCAATGAATCAAATGCTTTAAAAATATCCAATGATAATAATCCCACTTTTTCCTTTGTTTGATTAACATTGTCTATTAGATCTAATACCCTTCTGGTCAAATCCGCCATGTGTCGTCCTTTTAAAAACCCAACTTGATCAACATTTATATATTCCCCCATAAAATTATTTAATCGATTAGCCAATATTGCCGTGAAGATCTTCGCATCTTGGTTTATAAGCGAAATTGGTCTGTACGAATCCACTCTTTCCAAATTCTTACCAGGTTTTGGCAAAAGAACGATTGTAGTATTATACCATGAAGCCGGAATTGATCCTCCATCTAATATATAGTTATATAACTTCACCAGTTTCGGGACCACCACCTCTTTAAATTCTTTATAAAACTCCGTTGATAATCCATCATCCCCCGGGGCTTTCCCTATCTTCAATCCACTTATTACCCCCTTAACCTCTTTATCAGTTATCTTTTCCTCCATTTTCTCCCTATGCTCTTGTTTTATCCCATTCCCTAACTGCCTCTCCAATATCCTTTTAAGCTTTTCCATATCTATTTCTTTTTTTGCATATAACACCTGGTAAAATTCCCTAACTATTTTACATTTATCGCTATTCTTATTACACCTTGAACCTTGCCTGTCGACTAACACCCCAATTTCTCTTTTTTCCCTTTTAACCTTAGCTGCTCTTGCTAATAGTTTTGAGTTCTTATTACTAAATTCAAAATATTCTCTGTTTAAATAAATCAAATCTCGTTTAACTTTATCAATATCTTTACCCATTACTTCTGCCTTGAGTCCTTGTAATTTCAAGAGAATTTTTTTATCTTTACTTTTTGCGTGTTCTTCCTGTAATTGTTTTATTTCCCTTTCTTTTTCTATGTGTTCTGCTTTATACTTTTTATATTTGAGGCTTGCCAATTTTATACTTTCCCCCCTAAAAACTGACTTCATGGTATCCCATACAACGTTGAAATTAACCTCATTATTATCGTTCCATTGCCAACTTTCTTTCCAGCTTTCCATAATTGCCTCTTTGCTTTTCTGATCTTTGAACAAATTAGGATCGTACCTCCAATTTCTAACTCTTTGAATATTTTTTTATGCTTTCAATTCCAAATATACTTTAGCATGATCCGATTCCTTAATAATCCCAATTTCCGTACCTTCTATATCCCCAATTAAGTTTTCCGACAGAAAAACATAATCTATTCTCGAGTAGGTCCCATGTACATGCGAAAAAAAGGAATATGCCCTTTCCAAACCTTTAAACTCTCTCCACGAATCCTTCAAACCCATAGCTTTCATCCATTTGTCCATCGCCTTCCCTTTCACACCCATTCCACTTCTAGCTATGTTTGTGCAATCTAATCCTGACCTAATCAAATTAAAATCACCAGCCACAATAGTTTTTGCAACGTTTTCCAACTCCACTATTTTCCGAATCTTTTCTAAAAACACTGTTTGGTGATCATTCGGAGCATAAATATTTACCAACAAAATTTCCTCATCCTCCAATTTTCCTCTTAACAACAAGTACCTACCCTCCTGATCAACAATTTTTTTTGTAATTTCAAATCCTAACTTTCTGGAAATCATAGTTGCCACCCCTCTTGCTTTGGATGTTCCACACGCCATCTCATAGTGTTGCATCCAACCCACATAAAGTTTATTCGTGTCTTTTGACTTCTGATGTGTTTCCTGTAAAAACAGAATATCTGGTCTATCTTTTTTCAACGCCAATTCCAGTCTCCATCTCTTAAGAACAGAACCTGTACCTTTCACATTCCATGATATTATTTTAATACTTCCCATAACCAAATTCTTCTCCCAACTTTAAACTCTCCATCGGGCGTGCCACCAACAACCCTTCACCATACCAGCTACATAAAACACACATTTTCACTCTCCCCACCTTTCAACGAAAAGTCGCCTCTGTCAACCAAAGAGGGGAGAGGGGGGACCTGCAAGATGCGCCCTACTGCCGGCGCTATGCGCTATCTACCCATTCTACCTCTATTAAGTACTTAAGTTTACTACTATCTAGTTCTCATTGTTCCTTACCTATCTCCTCCTCCACCATAATCAAAGACAACTCCTCCTCCTCCTCCTCCCCTCGTTGTGGTGTACCACCTGTTGCCCCACCAGCTTCCTCCCTCCCATGTTCCCTCCCCAAAGCTCCAGAATCCGTCATTTCCTTCTTAAGATTTTTCCATTCTTCCGAATCTACTTGTACCAATCCCAACAAACTCAAATATTCCAATGGGTTGGTGCCTTCATCAATAACTTGCATTCTTTTATCATAAAAAAAAACGTAATTGTTGTGGAAATCTCCAGTTATACCTTATATTTTTGCTCATCAGTAGTTTAGTAACCGGCCTCATCTTATACCTCCATGTTCTTTCTTTTAATGAAATATCATTGTAGACTTCTACATCTGAACCATCAAATTTCAACGCGTCTGAACCAACTCTTTTCAGATGAGCCATTACTTTTAATTTATCTGCCCAATTTGCAAATTTAACCAACACATTTCTTTGAACCACTCTCCCTCTTCTTGGACCCACCCGGAATACACTTCCTAGATCCTCCTGAACAAATTCCTTCCCCATTTTTAAACCATTTAACCACTGAACCACCCTCTCTCTTAACAAATCCGGAGTGCGTTCCGGCACCTGACGGATCAGCATGTTCTGCTTTCTCATCATATCTTCAACAGCATCTATCCTCATTTCTTGTTCCTCCAATTTTAACTTGCTGTCCCGCACCACCTCCTGAGTCCCTTTTACTTCCTTCTTTACAGCATCCACCTCAATTTGAACCACTTTCAGCATTCCCTCAAATTTATTCAAACTTAAGTCCACCTTTTTGGTATAATCTGTCAGTGTTGACATCATCTTTTCTTGCCTTTTAAACATTTCATTTTTATCTTTCACCCTTGAAGCCTCATTTTTCTCCATTTTTTGCAACAACTTGCCAATTTCCACCATAATTTGAGTCTGATCCAATGGCACTGTAGACACGGATGTTGACTGAGCAGATTCATCCATTGGTGCTTTTTCAATCTTCTTAGGCTTTACAACTTGTTCTTCTTCCTTCGCTTTCGCTCTCGTACCTTTATCCATAGTGATGTAATATATTTCAAACCCAATGTTGCAGATCGCTGTAACAAATTGTCAATACAGTAAGGCTTACTACACTGCAGCCATAGGTTCCACCGATACAACCGGAAAGTTCTTATGTCAGCAGAAGATCCAAAATTTACTGTAATCCACAACGATGAGGCAAAAAAAAAACAGCTCTCCAAACAGGCAGTTTAAAAGTAAAAATTGTTAACCACAAATAATCCTTTCCCACAAAGCCAGCAGTCCAATGGCGTCTTCCAACCACAGCAAAAAAGCTTCAGAGAAACAATTAATCAGGTTGCTGAAGGGGGGGGGAGCTCAGAAGGAAAGAAAAATCCAGCCACCAAGGGGTTAAGGTGAGGAGTTGAGCAGCTATTTATAATCCACACGGTGAAGGAACCATGCAATCAAAGCCACATAATCCTTCCTTTGAAGTGGATAATCAAAGCACCATTTTCCAGCGAGTGCCTTAACTTTGAAGTGAGAAGAAGCCCCCCCTCTTCCCCCTCTTCCCTGAATGAGCAGGCAGCTTAAGCAGAAGAGAGAAAGAAAAAAAAACTCCCACAGCTTCTCCACTTTTCCAGCCCAGAGAAAAAAGAAAAAGGAAGATTAATCCACCTTATTGATCTCAGAATGTGGCGCGGTCCTCTGGAATGTAGAAAAAAACAAAAACCACAGTCTATACATGATCACTTTCGTTCTTCCTGACCATCGCCATTACAATGCCTCCACCTCTTCCCCCTCTTTTTTTTTTCTTTTTTCTTTTGAGAAACCCAGCCGGTTTTATGGCTTGTAGCTAGGAGATGTAGCTCCCTTCAGGCACTTACATATAAATTACTTTCGCTCTCAGCCGCTTCTTGCCACTTCCAAAACCAGTTCCAAAGCCTTCTCCACAATCTCGCTGATCCCGTTCCTCGGCTCCTCAGCGGAAAAGCCGCGACTACCGTCACAGCTCAACCGTCCAGAAAACCTCCCGAACTTCGATCATCCAGCTTCATAAGCTCAGCAAACTTTCCAAGGAGACAGGCAAGGGTCTTATCTTTAAGCTTTACCACTTTAAAATTTTTCTACTCCGCTCCTTCACATTGTTCACCACTTTGTTGAGCGCGAGCGTCCGAAACTAGATGTTACACAGCGGCCATCTTAGCCACGCCCCAAAAAAATACATATGTTTAACAGAAAATAACCAACATACTTGATAATTGAGCCAATACATTTTTATGCTCATCTTTATAATAAGGTGTCCCATAAATGAATTAAAAAAATAGTATTAAAAACTGGTTTAGTAGTTTACATCTAACCTACTTCCAAAATTGTTCCCAAAACTCTTTATTTATTGCTACCACTAAATCCATTCCCGTTACACTGTTCAACAATATTTTAGTATGGGTACAACCATCAAAAACCAAATTACACATAATACACCCTGTATTTATTTACATTGCCATGGAAAGCTCAAAATATCTCATTGTTTACCTCCAAAAACTACTTTGTTCCGGTACAGGTCTGTTTCTTTCTGACCCCACAATAGAGTGATCCACAAAAGGTTTCCAAATATTCCAAAATCTGTTCACTTTCAGCTTATCCCTTTTTTCTTTTATCTCCCATGTCAATTTATCATTCAATGCTAAATTCCACATTTCTTTATACCATTCCTCCATTTGTATAATTACCTCATTTTTCCAATGTCTAGCAATACATTGTCTACCCGTTGCTAACATTATTTCTAATCTCTTTTTTCTCCTTGTTTAAATTCATACCATCCACATCGGTAAGCATAATGGTACCTGACACCAGTATGATCTTTTTGCCCAATATTTCATTAATCTCTTTTTCTATTTTACCCCAAAAATCCTTTATCATTTTACAACCCCACCACATATGTTCATAAGTTCCTATAGTATCTTTACATCTCCAACATAAATTGTTCTTTTTGTTATCAATCTGGTGTAACCTCACTGGTGTCAGATACCATCTCTACAGCATTTTGTAATTGTGCTCTTTAATTCTAACTGACATAGTTCTCATTATCCCCTTTTTCCATTTATTTCTCAATGCATCAAATCCTGCTCACACTTCAATTTCAAGTCCTCCTGTGGATCACCCTCCCTATTTATTAAAACATCAAGTTTACTTACTAAGCCCTTCTATGCTTCTATCGCCTTTCCTAATTTTTAATACTAATTCTTCAAACTCCGTCTTCTCTCTATCTATATCTAATTCTCTTGCATATTTGACATTTCAGTTATTAACCTTCCTTATCTGAAACCAATTCAATTTCAACTGTTCAAACAACTTTTTCTTCCTACTTTCAACTCTGCAAATCCGTAACCAGGATTTGCAGAGGAAAACATTCACCAGGAAAACATCATTTTCCCCCAATATTTCCTTTATTTCTTTGTCTATTTTTAATGGAAAACAGGCCATATCTGCTAATTCCAAAATTGGAGAGAAATTTGGGGCCAGATCATTCTTCAACCTTTTCCACACACAACTCCCTTCATCATTGTGTTATTAATGGTTATATTTCCTACCTTTGCTCCCAAAAAGATCATTTTGCCTGTATTCATAAAATCTTTCATCTCCAACTCCTCCCAAATCGTTTTTTCTCTTGTCAAGATCTTCACTACATTCTTAATTTGAAAAGCACGATAATATGCCAGTAGATTCGGCATGCCTAAACCACCTTCTTTCTGAGATAGATACCATAATTTTTTTGGTAATCTAGACTTTTTACCTCCATTACAAAAATTATTAAACAACTTTTGAAACTCATTAATTTCCTTGTCTTTCAATTGAATTGCCAATGCGTCAAATTAAAAGTTGATTCTAGGTAAAACATCATTTTAGTGAGTGCAATTCTCCCAAACCATGACAATTTCAACTTTTGAAAACTTTGTATTCTAATCTTAATCTCCATTTTTAAACTATCGTAATTCAGTCTTTTAAACTCTTCCATACTATTTGATATAAGTACCCCCAAATATTTCAGCTTATCTTTAATTTGAATCTTACTCAATCCCTTTATCTTCCTCGTTTCCCCTTCACCCATATTACACAACATTATTTCCGATTTATCCCAATTTATCTTCAGACCCGTGATATCCTCAAACTCCTTAAATTGTATTCTAATCCTGTCCAAAACCCATCTCTGGATGTTTAACAATTATCAATGTGTCATCAGCATACATGCTTATTTTATTACCCATTATCCCTTCTATTTTTACATCCTCTCTTATCATTTTTGCCAATATTTCCATTGCCATGATAAACAATATAGAAGACAAAGGACAGCCCTGTCTGGTGCCTGCCTCTAACTTTACCTCATCTGTGACCTCATCATTTACTCTAATACTGGCTGTCCCTTTCTGATATAATAAATTAATTATTCTTCTAAATTTGTCACCAAATCCATAACTTTTAATTATTTCCTTAATCGAAGTCCATTGTAGGGAATCAAATGCTTTAAAAATACCTAGAGATATTAAGCCCACTTTTTCTCTCGTTTGGTTCACATTATCTATTAAATCTAATACTCTTCTAGTCAAGTCTGCCATATGCCTCCCTTTTAAAAAACCCACTTGGTCTTCATTTATGTATTCCCCCCTGAACTTGTTTAAGCGATTTGCCAATATCGCTGTGAAGATCTTAGCACCCTGATTTATAAGAGAAATTGGACTGTACGATTCCACTTTCTCCAAATTCTTTCCCAATTTTGGCAACAAAACGATTGTGGTTCTATACCATGAAGTCGGAATTTGCCCACCATCTAATATATAATTATATAATTTTGCTGACTTTAGTACCACCACATCTTTAAATTCCTTATAAAAATGAGCCGGCAAACCATCCTCACCTGGGGCTTTACTTAACTTCAACCACGCTATTCCCTCTTTTACCTCCTTT
Source organism: Bradypodion pumilum (assembly GCA_035047305.1). Classification (NCBI taxonomy): domain Eukaryota; kingdom Metazoa; phylum Chordata; class Lepidosauria; order Squamata; family Chamaeleonidae; genus Bradypodion; species Bradypodion pumilum. The sequence continues at coordinate 287,036,365 of JAWDJD010000004.1, read as the reverse complement.
TCCGAGACTTGCTCTTCCATTTTATCCTGATATTCCTGTTTTATTCCACTCATTGTTTGCCTCTCTAAAAGCTTTTTAAGCTTCTCCACACCTATCTTTTTTTGCATACGAAGTTTGATAAAATTCCTTCACAATTTTACACTTATCTCTAATCTTATTACACCTTACCCCTTGATCATTGACCAAAACTCCCATTTCTCTTTTAGCTTTTGCCACTTTTGCCAATAGTCTTGAATTTTTATTACTGAATTCGAAATACTCCCTATTTAAATAAATCAGATCTCTTTTAACCTTTTCTATTTCTTTACCAGCCAATTCTGCTTTCAATCTTTGCAATTTTACAAAAAATTTCTTATCTTTATTTTTTGAATGTTCTTCCTGTAGCTGTTTTATTTCTTTTTCACTTTTATCGTGTACTAACCTATATTTTTTGTATCTATTGCTTGCTAACTTTATACATTCCCCTCTAAAAACCGACTTTATGGCATCCCAAACCATGTTGAAATTTACCTCATCATTGTCGTTCCATTGCCAACTTTCCATCCAACTTTTTATAATTTGTTCTTTACACTTTTGGTCTTTAAATAGACTGGGATCATAGCTCCAATTCCTCCTTCTTCTACCATCATTCTGTAACCTCATTACTTACCTTAATGATGGTTTATAATATAACCACCCCTTGGATCTCCTATATAGAAGGGGTATTGTCATCTTATGGACTTTCTAAACTTTGCCTTATTTCCCTAGGACCAATTCGTGCCAGAGAGGTAATGAAACAAAGGGTTATTGATATATTTCGACAAACAGATCTGTCTGAAGTAACCTCTGCTCTGTTTGAGTGGTCGTATTCCAATGTACTTAAACTGTTGTCATACCTTTCTTCATTAAGTAATAGGGATCACAGATGTTCTTTCAGCCTCATCAGATATAACATGCTTCCATCAGCCTTCAGGGAGGGGCTTTTTAAGAAAACACCGCTCAGTGATTGTACTTGTATATGCCAAGCCAACAAGATAGAAAACTCTGAGCCTATTCTTTTGGAATGTTCCCTTTATGAAGACCCTAGAAAAAGAGCTCTTTCTAGCAGCTCCGGACTTGGCTTTCAGTAGTGATAGAAAACTGAGGGTATTACTCTTGGACAGCTCTAAGGAATTGATGGCTGCCATGACTAGGTTTGCATAGAAAGCAACCTGAATTGGCAAAAATAAGGTGACCCATGTTTTCTGAGTCCAACAGTGCTCAGGAAACACTAGGTTTCCAGAGTCAAAACACATTACTGTGTCTGGGGGGGGGGAGGGATATAGATTAATGTAAAACCTTACTGAGTTTATAATTTTTTAAAGATCTCATAATTTTAAGCTAATATTGTATTTCATTGTTGTGTATGAAACCCTTTTTCCATCTTGTATGGAAGCCTGAATGGATGCTCCATCAGGTTTTTACTGTGACTGGCCTCTGGCTGTATTAATAAAGATGTTTAATGTTTAATATTGTTTTGGTGCTCACAAGGTTGCCTGAATTATTCTTCATCATTGTTGCTACCTACAGGGTTATGTGGTGCATAATTTTAAAAGTTTCAAAGAGAAATTTGCATGTTTTGAATTACACCACAACTTTGTAACTGGAAGTGGGCTCCGTATGTTCATTCATTAGGAGATAGGAGATATACTGGAAAGGATATTTTGGAATTTAATCCCTTGGATAAAATAGATTAAGAGGGACTGTGGTGGCTCAAGTGGCTAAGATGCTGCTGACTGGGAGGCGGAAGGTCAGCAATTCAATTCCCAAGTACTGTAGGACGGAAAGAGCTCCCATCTTTGTCCCAGCTCCTGCCAACTTAGCAGTTCAAAAGCAAGACATTGCTTGGGGTTTTTAAATCTGTTTTTATATGTTTTAATTGCTGTATGCCACCTTGAATCAGGTTCACCTAAGTGGGCAGCATAAAAATTAAATTAAATTAAATTAAATAGAGCGAGGGACATTCTCTACCGCAGACTCAGCGTTGCCACCTTCCCCTAGAACCCCTGGGAGAATACTACCATCCTCTGGCCCCCCTGGATGACCACTAACTTCCCTTTGCCCATTGTTTGAACCCTGGTGACTGGCTCAAAGATATGAGGAATATGAAGATAGGGGCGGCTGGAAAAATCCAGCTCAGGATTGAAATCAGGGAGGTTTGACTGCCACAGGGCAGGTCCGCCTGGATGTGACCACATTTCAGCTAAACCCAAGTGGACATTTTCCCCGCCACACGGGGACACATCTGGTCTGCGTGTCTCCTCCAAATTGACCCATTATCCAAGAGTACCCCATACGAGATGGGTCCTGCTAGCTCAAGGACCTCTCCTTCCAACCTATGGGACTCTGTGAAGACCACATTCTCCTGCCCCCAGTGTGATGGTTCTCTCCCCGCTCCTGGGAACACATTCAAAACTCATGAAGCAACAAATTACCTTTTCCCCTTAAACCCGGGGAATTTGTAGAACGGCTCCCAGCAACCGCCTTTGGGTGTGCGATGCCGGTGCACCCAACCTGCAGTATCTGCAAAACCTTGGCCCGTAGTGCAGACGGAATTACCTCTTTGTTATTCCTTTCCTTCCCCTCAACCCCCTGGAACCTGGCGCGGAAACACACCCAAACTGTAGTGTATGCATTTCCCCAAACTGTAGGACAGACAGAAATATCCCATTGCCTTCCCACAATGAATCCTCCCCCTTCACTGTCAGTTTATTACGATTCCTGTAATATCCTTTGAGTTTCCTTGAAACCAGTGGCGGCAGCCACCCAACCTGAACCCAAGACAAAACCTTTGACATAAGGAGGACGTTATTTGGTACAGACACAATATCAAACTTTGCTTGCAATGTAGTGAACATTAGGGACTCCTACAGTTCTAGTATTTCTGGTTCCACGCTGGACAGTGGACAGAGTTTATCAAGTTCAGTCTTTGTGCAGTCCTTCAGCGCAACATGCACTCGGTGGCTCTCCTTGTTAACGGATTTGACTGTGGGCTCTGAAACAACCCGAACCAGGGCCCCTTTGAAACCCCCAACCCAACCTGACGTGGGTCAGCCTGAACCAAACTGATGCCTGAAATGACAATACCTAGGGGCCTGAACCACTGAGTACCCATACCACTGAGTACCCATAAGGTTGACCTTACCCGCCTGGACCACAACAAGAGGGAGTTTTGTGGTGATGCCTTTGAACTTCACATGGATGTGGCAGCCTTGCACATCCTTCAGCTGGACATGTATTTATTTATTTATTTATTTATATATTCATATTTATATAAATATGTAGAGTCCACAACTTGGACCGGTTCACTGGCAGAATCTGGAAGAACTCGTGTTGAGCAAGGATCGAATACGACGATCCCAAGTCTATTTCCATGTGGAAATGACAACCTTGGAGATGGACGTCCATGGCGAACTAACTCATGACTGCAAGAACACGGGAACTGGACCCGGAATTTTGACCAGCATTGATTTTGGAGATCTGGAGCTCCTTGTACTGGCAAACTTTGTCTTTCAAAGACCCTCCAGCACACTGGTGACACACCTTCACAATGTGCCCCTTTCGACCACACTTGTGGCACTCTGCCTCTCCAAACTGCAAATTTTCAAGAAGATGCTTGCCCCAGCAACCCTTGCACAGAGCCTTTACCTTGTCAGCAGGCTTGGAGGACTTGCGGTGAACTTCCCGCATGTCGTTCCCCAACTCTCTGTCATCTTAGGATGATGCAGATGGTGAATATGGACTTTCTGGCCTCTGGTCAGCTGCGGCCACTTTTGCTGAGGAGTGCTTGTCCCGGAACACCTTTACACCTGTGTTGGCGGCATTGGACACCAGAGCTTCTTCAAATGCCTCTTTGAAGGTCAACATGCTCTTCTGTACCCTTTCCCTCAGGGCGCCGTCCAAGTTCAGCCACTCACATGTCTCAGCCATCTGGTGCAGGGCAGCAACATAGTCAGTGACAGACTCTCCGGGCTTCTGGTTCCTCCTGTAGAAGTTTACCCAGGCCATGAAAATAGAGACCTTGGGTTTGAAGTAGTCTCTTAACACCGAGAAAATGTCCCGTAGAGAAGTGTACTTCTCTTGGCCTAAGCAGGTTCACTATGAGCTCAATTATGGAGATGCCGCAGTTGGCAAGGAACATCGCCTTTTGTTTCTCTGGCTTGACATTGTTGGCTATGACCCAATTCTCAAATTGGATTTCATAGTTTGACCAAGTGTCTGGCTTAGACACGTCGAGCCCTCCAAGTGGCGTTGCAGCAGCAGATGATCCCATCCTCATCGCCAATGATGAGTCTGAGTATTAATTGCAACACGACAGCAGATTGGGGGTTAACCAACAAGTCATTTATTTCAGCTCAGTTCAAAGTAGATCGGACTGAATCAGACTGGGGAAAACAGAGATGAGGTATCTACTTATATACAGACAAAATGGCAGTTACAGAGATACATTTGCCCAGGCTTTGCCCGCCACCCAGAGTGAAGAGACGGACACATGCCATGGGTTCAATCATGGGCCACTTTATTAAGCCAAAGTAAGTTGTTGCAAACTATTGCACTGGGGACTAAATAGTGTGGGTGCATGATAATAATTGAGGTCAATGCCAGAGAGTTTGGATCCGAAATAATAGGAGCAGAAAAGCTCTGCAGATAGGCCAACACTGTGTCCAACAGTGTGGCCAAGCTATGTGACCAGGGAGCTAGCAAAGAATCCTGATCAGCTATCTCAGGTCTGCGGCTATTAAACAGCCATGAGACACCCCAAGTGATAGTGCTGTCCAAGGTCCCAAATTAACTGAGACCCCAACCGAATAACTAAACAGGCCATTCCGATTAAACTCACCGCACTACCCGCCACATGGGGTACAGCCAAGGGCTGAACCCCGACCCACCCCAGACTGGCCTACTGGGCTGGAGGCCCCAGTGCAATGGAAGGAGCAAATTGAGGCAAAAAGGCCATGAACCCATGAAGTGGCTGGAGACCATAGCCTCTGGAAAGGTAGAAGTGGGCATGTAGAATAGCAAAAGAAGACCAGGCCGTGGCCGTCAGGTACAAGAGGAAAAGAATTGTACCACAAGGAAAACAGAATAACAGAGGCAGGGGCACCTCAGTCCACCGATGGAAGGTGGTTCACCAGTGCAGGCCTCGCCTTCATGTATTCAAAACAAAATGTGCCATCCCACCTATGAGTTGAATGCCACCTACAAATGTACCACAAGTGTAGTATGCCCACGTGCCTAGATTGGCCATTACTCCTCCTTATACGTTTGCTCGCTAATGCACACGGCTTGAGACTCAACACGGGCACTGATGGAGGAGAAATTGGGGAGTGGGCGTAGATTAATTGGCATAATTCATAAAGGCCTTGGCTGGAGGTTTTGGGAAGCAAAGGTAAAAGGCAAGGGTTAAAAGTTGCTGACTCCAGGGTGGAATTCGCCCTTCCGTTTCTGGCCATGAATAAGGCTGGGTTAAGTAACTCACTGAGTCATCAGCAAGGAAGCTAGCTTCACCGGAGACCAGATGGTCTCCAAGATAGGCGAGAACAATGGGTTTTCGCCTGACCTCTGTTTACTGTGGGTTGTCCTTTAACCTCCTGTCTCGTGTCAGGAAACGAGCATTATCTTGACCAACAGAAATGCCATGTAAAGCCTTCTGTTACTGAGTGATGTCAAACCTTGGCACTCAAACTCCTGAGAGGAGACCATTAAAGGCGCCACCTGGGTTAGGCTGGGACTGGACTTCACCGCACACTTTGCTTTACGTGTCCTTCTTTGCAGCCCACCATTCCGGCCCTCCGTGGGCCATTACAACATATGGTGACCCTGAAGTGATATTCTTTGAGAAGCACAGCGTGACACGGTCCCCAGCCAGAGACCGCAACCATGCAGCAAGGAAGGCAACAGAACCGCAAGCTCGGCAGCATCCAAAGCATCATTGGAACGGACGCATTCCACATCGGGGTGAGCTGTGAACCCTGACATTCATCGGCAGAGGCCGCAGAATGCCCGCAACAGCGAGAAGCCTCGAACCTACTCAGACCTAAGGCCATGTACTATGCACCACATCGCCCGACTTACTGCCTGAGGCACACCAACTCATCCCGTGAGGGAACCTCCGATCAGGGAGTATGGAGTCTTGCTTGGAGGGGCAAGATTTATCCGTTAGGCGAAGAGCTCATGGGGTTGAGCTCAAGCGCCTGGCCAGGCTAAATCATTGCATTCATAGCAGAAGCCTAACGGAACTCATGGTGCATCTGGGGGAGCATTATTTGCTCTGCCCAGAAGCAGGCATGCTGGAAGTGACTTGGGATAGGGTAGGGGACTGCCAGAGAGAACCCCGAGCACCCTCTAGAATCATAGGGACATGGAGCAAGTGTAGACAGATCATTTCAGCAATTAGTCCAGTCTGGATAAAGACCAAAAATCCACCAGTTAATGCCCCAGTGTTTCTCTACCCGATTATCAGTCAGCATGGGAGCTGGGAGGACTTAGGAAGCCCAGAGATTTCAAGGGCAGCCAGACGTCCTTCCCAACAAAGGAGTGAGGCAGAAGTATGCAAGGGGAAATTGCAAGCAGCAGAATTAGAGGAAAAGCCGTTACTGTGTCCAGCCTGCCTAGAGGCAAGCACAATTTTGGGCAGACAGACCATCACCCACATGCCCACCCTGCACAAGCTGCTTGTGGAGACCCACAATGCCACTACAGGCTAAGGACTCCAGGGCAGATCCATTAAGGAATGCAGGAGCAAAACAGCACAAAAGCCCAAAGGCGATTGCTATCAGTGCGGGAAGATGGGACACCTTAAAAGAGAATCCTGGTCTAAACCAGGCAGCAAAGGGAGAGGTGTGCCTCCCCCCTGCTAAAGAGGGGAGGCAGCTCCTTAAAGGGCCATCCAAATAAGCCAGCTACCAAGTGCCCACAATGACATCAGGGCTTTCATTGGGCTAGGCAGTGTCCACCCCACTCTGGCAGCGCCAGAAGAAAAATCCCAGCAATAATTACCCCAAGCATTTCTGAGGCACAGGCAGAAACCAAGGGCAGCACAGGATTAGACCCAGAATGCCAGTCAGACATTACATGCAACCTGCCAGGCACAGCCCATTCAGTTAGCTCCCAGCACAGGAACCACTGCCAAAAAGTGCAGTGGAACTTGTCTTGCCTCAAAGTAGCGCAGAAAAACTCCCTCCTAAGCAGAGAAGCCCAGAGTGGCTGTAACCAGCCCTCTGAGAATCGACTAAATTAGGCAGCAAGGAGTCATTTCCTCATGGGTTAGAGCAAAACACCCAGGTAGGAATGTGTATTCATATCCAAAAAAGCATGAATGAAAATGCATGCGTGGTGCACCAAGTATGATTGAGAGATTGTTGAAGGTTGCAATATGTCTGAATGGTTGTGTTATAATGTTGCAACATTAAATGTGAAATGCCAGGTATTGTGTTCTTAAAGTCATAAGGAAGGTGACAGTTAACTCTATTCACAGATTGGATACATTGCTGTCAATTGCCCCAGTCCTGATTCATTCACAGCAGGCTGGGGAAGCTATGAGAAAGAGCGGTGGGCAAAACTTCTTTGCCTAACCATTTGTTTAGCAGCTTAGGGAGGAAGGAGGAGGGGGGAAATTACAGTCCGAGAAAGGGACCAAAGGGACCCTTCTCAGCCAAACCAGTTCTTCAATGTGCAAGGGAGGCTTTTTTCTTCTTCAAAGAATTAAGCTGTAATTTCTGCATTCTCAAGCCTGTTTGGCAGACAACTAATTGGAGAGTAAAAATGGGGGAAAATTGATTCATTGACGCTTCAAGAGGCTGTGCTGGAAGAGACGATTTCTATGGATTCGCGACTCAGTAGAAATTGTTTCTGAAACTTTTCACCCAGCGGAAGTGCTCCCAAAAGGAAAAGAGAAAAATCTTGTTCACTCTCATATGTCATCTTCTTCCCTATATCTTCAGAGGACATGTCTCGTTACTGGTTAATTCTTGTCTAGTATTGCCTAAATGTTTCTAGGAGGTAGTTAAGTCTGATCGTATGTAATTGAGGTCTTCAATTGTGGGAAGTTTCACAGCACGATCGCTGTGGCTAGTGGATGGCCATAAATCATGGGTGATAGTTCTCCTTACCTCATCTGTGTTTACGCTGTAACTTAGAGGCCCCCAGCTCAGGCCTCCGCATTACTCAAGGCTTTTGGCCCTCCCCACTATGCCTAGGGATGGCACGCTATCATTCACCTAGCACGCAGCTTTCATCCAATCAGCAAAGTGAGCACGAGGCAGACATGCCGATATTTAGCCAATTAAGTAAGCTTTATGCTATCGCAGGTAACCAATAGGGATTAATTGCATATGCTTCTCTGGAATGTCTTTGTCTGTTATTCCTAATAAACTCTGACCGGGCTGCCTTGCCCGGTGGCCTGGCCTGGTTGCCTCTTCATGAATCAAGCCTCCGCTGTCTCCTTGATCCCAAAACACAACATCTGGTGACCCACGACGTGATTGCTAGATCCCAACCCCCCGACTCATCGGCTGGAATAGCCCCCTGGCGCGCCACAGCCTTTCTAGGCTCCCTCAGCTTTCGAGCTCCCAATTGTGAGTATGGGGGGGGAAGTTTCTTCAGGGCAGAAGACCCACGCAAGAGAATTGCAGAGATTCATCAAGGAGAGCGGATGTCCAGACATCACGCTTAGTAATCTAGAAGGCTTCACTAAGGAAGTCAAATGCCAATGTCCTTGGCACCCAGAAATTGGAACACTCAAACGGGAGAATGGGCAAAGAGCAGAAACAAAAGAAGTGCAAGATTTTACTCCAAAAAATCTTTTGTTCTCCCAGAGGTTTACTGTATCATTGCCACAGCTTTTGCCCCCAGCCAAAGGATGGAGTCTGACTGCCCCTCCATCATATGAGAAACAACAGCAGGAGCCCCCTGATGGAGATGGGGGTGGAAATGGAGATGGGACATTATATCCTGCCTTGCAGCAATCAGGTCCTTTTAGCCCTACAAAAGACCTGTTCTCTGCTGCAATAATGCCTGCCAAGCCTAGAAAACCAGTTGTGCCAGCTGATGGGGAACAAATGGTGGGGACCTCATCACAGATTGAAGCTATTAATGCATGCAAAGTGGCAGAAAGCACAGGAGACCTCAGCTCGCCACTGAAGCAACCCTCATCACAAAAGCAGGAGAAGCTGAGTAGTAAACTTGATTCCTCACGTGTGGGCAGGAAGTGGAAGGATGGCCCAGAAGAGGAGGAATGCAAAAAACCCAAGCCCAGAAAGGGGTGCACGTACAAACTAACAGATGCAGGTTGTCATAAGGTTGAGAATCATATGCTGGAGATGAAAGAAAATCAGAGAAAGAGGGGGGTGAATATTTCCTCGAATGACAGAAGGCTGTTGCAAAAATACAAGGAGTTTTTGGCTGATTTTGAATTGCCCAACCCTCAAACAAAGAGATCCAGAATGGACTGTTCCAAGTTTCAGGCTTCAGGATTTCAGGGAAAGCAACTTGGACTTCCCTGTGATTTTCTTCGGTGTGAAATTACTTGCAACTTCTGGAGAATTTGTTCTTTGTGCCTTCAGACCTCATCGGCCTGCCTTACTGCAGATGGGGGTGGCCGGAGCATGAAGGAATGTGTGTTTGCCTGAAAAGCTGAAAAGGGGGGTCTGGGTGTCTTGTGAATTCAGTGAGAGTTAATTTATGGCTTAATTTCAACTTGCCATGCCAAGATCTGAGAACTGGAGAGAAGTTAAAAACAGAACAAAGCTTCAACCAACCTTTGGTCTTTAATTTGGACATTTTAATTGGACTAAAAGTTTGTGTGGAAAGTGAATTGGCTTTGTTTGCATTATAAAACCAGAAAACCTTTTTAAATTGGATAAATAGTTCAACTGTATGATCATGCTATTTTCTGTTTTATATTCAAATGCCTTTAAATGCTCTGCTGATATTAGTACCTGTTTTACCTGCTCATGCTATGAGTGAGAAATGCTTTCTAAAATGCAACCAAACCTCCTTCTGTAAGGAAGAAAAGAAATGTTCATGTTTTGTTCATGCTTAAATATTCTGCTTATTCTCTTGCTTGGGGAAGACCTGTATTTGCTTAAAAGTTTTCAGTACCCTACACATGTAAATGGGTTTTGATGCTCTGTCTCTCTACGCTCCTATTGTAGCTGTTAGCAATGCTAGAAAACGTGTCAGGGTTGTGAACTGTAAGTCAAAGCCCCGCTGTTTCCCTCCCGGTGCGATCGACCGGGCTAGAAACAGAGGACCTTCATTTTAACTTTCAGCACATTCTGTTGCCTTCTGGGTGGTTCTGGACCTGTGGGTCACGAACTTGGAACTATATTCCTGCTAATCTCTCTAAAACCACTTGTTGCCTTATGTCGCATCATCAAGGTTGTGTGTCTGTGCATAATGTGTTGTTCTAACTTATCTGATAATTCTAATAAGGTACAAAACCAATTGGATTCTTTAAGCAAAATTGTTTCTGATAGTATGGTTTAATTATTCTTGCCATTCTGATAACTGCCTGTTGCTTTATTCAATGCATACCTTCGTTGCTAGCCTGCAAGGATTTCGCTTCCGGCTCGCAAACACAAGGACCAGATTTATTATGCTTATAAGCTTCTTAAAAACAGAAGGGGGAAGATGTGGGAAGTTTCACAGCACGATCGCTGTGGCTAGTGGATGGCCATAAATCATGGGTGATAGTTCTCCTTACCTCATCTGTGTTTACGCTGTAACTTAGAGGCCCCCAGCTCGGGCCTCCGCATTACTCAAGGCTTTTGGCCCTCCCCACTATGCCTAGGGATGGCACGCTATCATTCACCTAGCACGCAGCTTTCATCCAATCAGCAAAGTGAGCACGAGGCAGACATGCCGATATTTAGCCAATTAAGTAAGCTTTATGCTATCGCAGGTAACCAATAGGGATTAATTGCATATGCTTCTCTGGAATGTCTTTGTCTGTTATTCCTAATAAACTCTGACCGGGCTGCCTTGCCCGGTGGCCTGGCCTGGTTGCCTCTTCATGAATCAAGCCTCCGCTGTCTCCTTGATCCCAAAACACAACATTCAATGGCCAAGGCTCAGATTTTTGCATTAAGTCTGACCCTGGCACTTAAGTAAGTCAAATGGAAATTTGATCTAGGAAAAATGTTTCTATGAACAAACCTCACGACTTGAATTTATTTCCACAGCATTGCCTATAACTATGCTTATTCCCTTTACATGATGCTTAATCCCTTTACATGACATGAATAACGCTTTATTTTTGCAGACTTTTCTCCAAAGCGCCACGTTTCAATGGCAATTTATTTCCTTGCAGTCTTAACATGCCTGGGACCAAGTCCAAACCTTTTTGTGTATGGTATAATGTTTTTTCTACAGCTACTTCAGTTAATTAACCTTTCATGTACAAGGGTTGCTATCTTTCTCCACAGTGAAAGAAATTCAAGGGAGTGCTAACTGATAAGGAGGTGTTACATTCTCATTGAGAAGTTAATCTCTGACTTTTTTTCATCCTCTGACTCTCTCCTTGTCATTAGAGTACATTGTATGAAATGTTTAACATGTTTCTTCATTCTAATATTTTCAGGCAAGATTGTCTTTTTAGCTTGTTTGTTCTTCTAAAGTTTTAGCCTGACATTTTATGGTTATTGATTGCAGTGCCCCAAATTAAGCAGCAACACATTTTGCAACCCACAGAGCACAGGAAAAAAAGAATTAATCTAGCTCCTGAGGAAGTGCAGAGCGCCGACCATCAGCTGCCCCAATCTTTTGCAAAACCAGTTTTGCCTAAGATCCATATTAAACACTCAGCCACGCTAGTACTCCAGCAAAATTCTAGGGAAAATTAATTGGACAAGGCCATATTTTAACATAGGCACAAATCGTTTAAAGCCATTTTTTCTCTCTGCTCACCCAAGGAAAGCAGCCAACCTATCGGAAATACATTCCATGCAAGACTAAGCAGGCGCTCCAGGCAGCGAGCTGCATTCTCAGCCTTCCATGGGTGGGTAGGGGTAGCGGGGGGGGGGGGGCGGCAAAATCGTCCCTCCACAGGAGTGGGTAGCCATAGCTATTCACCACATTTCAGAACACGATTTAGCCAAAATAATCATGCCAATCAATAAAGGGCTTATGCCACAGCTTATGCAATGATGTAGTTTCATTGGCAGCACTGCAGAGAGGAGCTGTATGTAGCCCACATTAGCCCCAAAGGGCAACAGCAGGGCTGATGCTGTTACTAAAAAGAACACCAGAAATTAGTCTTGGGCGTATTCACATCCCCGATCCAAAGCCATGTGTTCTCCCACCAGAATGCCCAAGCATTAGCAAGCATTAGCAAGGCAGCTCAGTCTGCCATCGTTCATGCACACCATGCACAGGAAGCCCAAGGGGAGCCTAGCACGAATTAACCACAGGACCCCAAATTGTTCCCGCTTCAGACTTAGTTTAATCAAATCATAGAGAATACTGTCCCTGATTCCACTCCAAGGAGCCAAGGCAGCACTCACTGATGGGAGAGTTCTCACTTGACACAAAAGCCAGGCTTTGAAAACAGATAGTCAGTATGTACTTCTATTTACTGATTTTTCTGACATTCACAGCCTTTCCCTAGACATGGAGGATTTTACAAGAATCCCTTCTTTCAGGACCTAACATTCTTACTTTCTAGAAGGAAACAGGAAGTTCTGCCTTTCAATGACACCTTTCACTGTGCCAGGTCAAGCAATAAATGATCCCACACTGTCTTTTCTTTCAGTAAAAGGAAGGGGGAAGCCCCCCGGTCTACAGCTATCCTCAGCTATATAGTTACAAAATAGTTACAAAAAATTAACTCTCTCAAATCTTTTTATCTCTAAGGCTGCGCTCGCAGCCAGTCTTCTCTCCTATGCAGGTCTATTTTTGGGAGCCCAATCCAAGACCAAGCGCAGCAAGCGCAGACATTGCCAAAGCAATGACATCAGCCCAGCCGTCCAGTCTTCCATTTATAGATGATTTTGGCATACCTATTTTACCCCAAGGGGGGGAGGGTCTTGGGATCCACCACATGGACACTGCACACACACGCAAGGATGCTTAATGTTATTTCAAGGGACAATGTTCTCAGTTAAACACACAACCTTGCTTTGCTTATGCCAACTTGAACAACGGACTCTTCAAGTTATCAATGGACATGTTGAAAAATATAATTCGAACTTTCATAAGCTTCGCCATCAAGAAGAAGAAGCTGAATACTTATGTTTCATTGCTATTGCTTATTGTCTTTTCATTGAATTCATTGCATGCCTTTGTACAATGCTCCAGGTAGAACTTTCAAGGGACATATGAACCAGATTGTGAATTGTTGCACACAGAGGATTGCATATTGCCCTAACATCCGCCACCCCAACAACCCCTGTTGTTAGGAGAATATGTCTTTGCCATGGGTGGGGGAGAAAGCCAGACAGGGCCACACCTGGGTCAAAGGTTGAGCATCCTGCAGAAAAAGAAATCCCTGCCTATTGTGATTCATTTAATTACCTATTGTTCGCTTCTATCTCTGTCAATCACGCCTCATCTAGGTGTGAGAAGACATTTGCATAATTGCAAGAAAAACCACCTTGCAGAGTAGTTTAGAGGATTACCTTAGAACAACCATCTCTGTCACTGGGGGGAAGAAGTTAGCACCCCCATGAGAGATCAATCACATGCCTCCTCAGCTATGGCCATAAACCGAGTGCAGGCAAGACTGAGACATGATCTTAGAGAGCCACACAGCAATTGCCTATTTGCTGCTTGAATTCCATTTGGATTGAGAAGCTGTTCATGACATGTGCTCTCACCACTTAATGGACACATCTCGCAAAACCCAGGGCCAGGTAACTTGACACCTCAGTCAAGAAGACATAATTGGGCTAGTACTATAGTCCTGGGTCACTTTGAGGTGGGTCCAGACTGAGCAACAATCATCATAGCAGTGAGGGTTATGCTTTGCTACTTTGCACGACACATTCCTTCCCTCTTGCCAAGGTGCCCCTCATATCAGGACCCCCAAGAGATCCTCACACCCAGAAAGATTATGCCCCACATCCACCAAGCCCTTAGCCAGGCTGCTTTAAAAATTAATTAAGGAGGTAATGTAGTATGCACGCGTGCCTAGATTAGCCATTACTCCTCCCGATATGTTCGCTCGCTAATGCACACGTCTTAAGACTCAACACGGGCACTGATGGAGGAGAAATTGGGGAGCAGGCGTAGATTAATTGGCATAATTCATAAAGGCCTTGGCTGGAGGTTTTGGGGAGCAAAGGCAAAGGTTAAAAGTTGCTGACTCTAGGGTAGAATTAACCCTTACATTTCTGGCCATGGATAAGGCTGGGTTAAGTAACTCACTGAATCATCAGCAAGGAAGCTAGCTTCACTGGACACCAGATGGTCTCCAAGATAGGCGAGAACAATGGGTTTTCACCTGACCTCTGTTTTCTGTGGCTTGTGCTTTAACCTCCTGACTCATGTCAGGAAATGAGCGTTATCTTGACCAACAGAAATGCCACGTAAAGCCTTCTGTTACTGAGTGATGTCAAACCTTGGCACTCAAACTCCTGAGAGGAGAGTATTAAAGGTGCCACCTGGCTTATGCTGGGACTGGACTTCACCGCACACTTTGCTTCATGTGTCCTTCTTTGCGGCCCGCCATTCTGACCCTCCGTGGGCTATTACAACAACAAGGAAAACAGAAGAACGGAGGTAGGGGTACCTCCGTCCACCCATGGAAGGAGGTCCACCAGTGCATGCCTCGCCTTCGTGTTTTCAAAACAAAATGTACCATCCCACCTATGAAATGCACACCACCAATGGACGTGCTGCACCGTAAAATATTCAATATGAAGATCAGCCGGAAAGAACTGCACCATCTCCATGTTGAGATGCCCAACAGAGGGCAAAAATAGGAGGAAAATTGTGCCCTCTCACAACTGAGACTCATGCCCCCAGCAGCAGCACTGCGGGACAAAACTGCAACACAGCAGATTGAAGAAACAACAGGAACTGCGTCTTAAGAAGAGTCCAGGAACCTGGAAGAAAAGAGAAGGCACCAGCAGGAACTGCCCACAAACTGGGGGGGGGGGAGGTATGCACCATAAGAAAACCCATAGAGTTATACAGGCATATGGAGTCAGGGTCCAGGGGAAGGAGTGACCGGAGCAGTGGAGAGGCTGAGAAGTGGAGCCAACCCAGGCACTTAGTGGGTGGGGACTCTAAATCCTAGAAACACACTGAGCCCGGGGCAGGGCCGGGACATTGGGACCCCCAGGATGCCGGAGGAGACCATATCTGCATAATACATAATACTTATGTATTTCCCCATAGAATTAGTTATCAGCCTAGGTGGGAAGGAAGACCGAATAAACCCAAACCCCCTGACAAGAATAGAACTCACAATCTTTGGGTAGCAGTACAGCAGGTGATTCACTGATACCCCAAGGGTGGACCCCACCCAAGGAAAGGCCCCAGCCAGTGCAGGCAAGAAACGCGAAAGCGAAACTGCTCTCCCAGAAAAAGGCCTAGCAAGGGCAAACATTAGTTTCTCCATTGCCAATTCAAAGAGGCCGGTTCCACTTGGGGTCCTTTGGCAACCTAACCAATAATAGGCAGTGTGCTCAGATTGAACCACTACTCACCAGGCAGGCACCACCACCAAAGGAACAAGGCCTCCAGGCCCCGTGTGAGGGCTGCTCCAAAGGGAGAAAGATTTGTTTTTCCAATGATGAGCAGTTAAAGAGAGCGAGGCAGGAAGTAGCGACCACCTCAAAAGGTTTCTTGGCTCCTCCCTATCACACCGGGAAGGCAGGCCTGCAAGAGCACACCCATCTCTTCCCCGGGGAAGCAGGCAAAGCCAGGACAGGTGGGTATTTTACTCCCAGTGCTAGTCCATTTGATAATGCAGGAAACTTGTGCTAGAACCAATCAGGGTAGATTGATAACAATACAAATGTGGCGCCTTACAGAAAGGGGGCGCCTCTAAAGCAAAGACTTAATGGCAGTTATATAATTAAAGCAATATAGCATTTGGACACAACACCTTGTTAGCTGAAAGGCTGGCAAGTTGGCAGTTTGAGACTTGGGTACTGCATGATGGATTGAGCACCCGTCTCTGTCCTAGCTCTTGGGGACATGACAGGAGCCTCATTTGGTTGTTGTTATGTATGTACAATGTTGCCTTAAGAAATGTATGAATGTACCCTGACCATAATTACAATGTAGCTCTGCTGTTAAGGAACACGAGTAAGCTGCCTATAGAGGGCAGCTCCGAGCGTTCAGCTCACATGGTTCTCATTCCCCAAATCACCGGCAGCCGCGGGAATCTCTTCCGCGCAAGGATCACCTGGAGAAGATGGGCGTGACGCAGAATGACGTCACGCCGGTAGCAGCCAATAAGCTACCGTGCAGCAAGATTCAAATGTATGTTCCCCAGTATATAATGAGCTGTACCTCCGCCATTACCACATGTTCATCCTGATCATCAACCAATAAACCTGTGTTAGTCCTCACTGCGACTCCTTCATTTGTCTTCCGTGCAAGACACTAAATTGGCGACGAAGGTGGGATGATGGCGAATCCCAAAGTCAAGCCTTACCAGTTCGATGTCAGCGAGCCCGAACAATGGGAGCTCTACGAGTGCCAGTTTCGGCACGCGATGGAAGCCGCGGGCGTCGACGCGAAAATGCGCTCCTACTTCCTGGCCCAGGTTGGGCCAGCCACGCTGCATATCCTGATGAACCTGGTGGCCCCCCGGAAGGTGGACGTGGTGCCCATCAACCGCATCCTGGAGCTGTTGGGCAACCATTTCCAGCCTCCCGTGTCGATCTTCCCAGCCCGGGTCGCGTTCCACAGGCAAGACCAGCGACCGGGC
This sequence comes from Bradypodion pumilum, assembly GCA_035047305.1. Classification (NCBI taxonomy): domain Eukaryota; kingdom Metazoa; phylum Chordata; class Lepidosauria; order Squamata; family Chamaeleonidae; genus Bradypodion; species Bradypodion pumilum. Next base: position 287,019,465 of record JAWDJD010000004.1, on the reverse strand, counting down.
GAATCCGTGTCCGCCTACGTGGCGGCCCTCAGGCTTGCAGCAGTGCACTGCCAGTGGGATGACCTGGACCAGGCCCTCCGAGACCGCATGCTGTGTGGTCTGAGGGACGAGGAGCTTCAGCGGAAGCTCATGACCCGCGACTACCGCCTCACGTTCAACGAGGTACTGTGGGAGGCCCAAGCAGCCGAAGCGGCCAGGAGCGGGGTCAGAGTGTTCAAGTCCCGAGGGGCCACATCCGAAAGGGCCAAGTCACCAGTGCAGGCAGCCCGGCGGACACCAGCGAAAGCGGCCTGACGGGCCCCCAAGCCGCCCGCCGGCACACCAACGGCGTCCGAGGAGTCGTCCACGACGGCAGACCCCTGCTCCAGCGAGGACGACGATGTCCAGCGGGTCAAGAAACGAGGAGAGAAGCGGCAGACCCGCGAACGGCCCGTTCCGAAAGGCCGAGTGTCACAACTGCGGCCGAAAGGGGCACATCGCCCGAGTGTGCAGACGCGGGCGAGTCGAGGGCAAGGGCAGTTCGAGCCATTCCCAGACGCACCAACGGAAGGCGGCCGGCACCAGGAAGGTCTCAACCAACGATAGCGAGGAAGGTGTGAACCGCGTGGGCCTGGAGCACCGGCGTTTTTTCGTAGAGGTACAGTTACAGGGGCTCCCAGTGAGGATGGAGATAGACTCAGGGTCATCTTATTCCATCCTGTCCCAAAAAGAGTTTATGCGCATTCCCCCAGAGGCACGGCCCAAGCTGCGGGCCATGAAGTCACACCTACGGGACGTGCAGGGAAATGGGATCCCAGTGTTGGGGGTGGGGAACTTCAAGGTGAAGCTCAAGAATTACTCCAAGAAACTGCCCCTAGTGGTCCTCAAGGGGGGGAAATGCTGCCTTTTGGGAACGCAGTGGTTCGCTCCCCTGGGAATCGAACTGTCCGGCATTAACGCCATAGAGACTGACCCAATGCGGGATGTGTGCAACGCACACCCGGACGTTTTCAAGAAGGGGCTCGGGACTTACAAGGGGCCCCCAGTCTCCTTTGACTTGGATCCAGAAATCCGACCCATACGCCTAAAGCCAAGAAGAGTGCCTTTCGCCCTCAAGGACAAGATCGAGGCGGAACTGGACAAATTAGTGGGGCAGGGGATTTTGGTCCCAGTTGATTCGGCGGAGTGGGAAACACCGATTGTTACGGCCCTTAAATCAAACGGGGAGGTCAGGATTTGTGCGGACTATAAATGTACGATCAATAAGGCCATTCGGCCAAATGCATATCCGGTACCCGTGGTCAGCCATTTACTGGCCACGCTACATGGGGGGAGGTGTTTTGCCAAGCTAGATCTGGCGCAGGCATATCAGCAGCTCTCTGTAACCCCGGCTGCTGCTGCTGCGCAAACGATCGTAACGCACAAGGGGGCATTTAAGGTAACGCGCCTTCAGTTCGGCGTGAATTCGGCCCCTGGAATTTTCCAGTCCCTCGTGGAATGCCTTTTAAAGGGGCTTCCAGGCGTCCTCCCATATTTCGACGATGTGTTAATAACAGCGGGGGATGAATCAGAACTAGCGCAAAGGCTAGACAGGGTCCTTTCAATATTCGAGAAGGCGGGCCTCCGACTGAGACTGGACAAATGTGTTTTCTTTGCGAGGGAGGTTGAGTTCCTCGGGTTCAAGGTAACCCTGGAAGGCATCAAGCCCTCCGAGTCCAAGGTTGCGGCTGTGCAAAACGCCGCTCGCCCCACCGCGAAACCGGAGCTGCAGTCATTTCTAGGGCTCTTAAATTTTTACCATTCCTTCATGCCTAGGAAGGCATCCGTTGCTGAGCCACTGCACGCACTATTGAAGAAAGAGGCGGTTTGGCGGTGGGGAGATAGGCAAGAGAAAGCCTTCAGGGAGCTGAAGGCACTTCTATCCTTGAGTGCTGTCCTGACCCACTTTGACCCTAGGAGACCAGTAGTTCTAGTCTGTGATGCGTCCCCAGTGGGGGTGGGGGCGGTTCTATGCCACGTGTTGGAGAGCGGGCGGGAGGCCCCGATAGCGTACTACTCAAGGTCCCTCTCGAAGGTCGAGCGCAATTACGCGCAAACTGGTAGGGAGGCCCTGGCCATCATCGCGGGAACAAAAAAGTTCCACGACTTTTTATACAGCCGCGAGTTTACGGTAGTGACCGATCACAAGCCACTTCTGGGGATCTTCACTACCGGCAAACCCACACCACAAATTCTGTCCCCCAGGATGCTGCGTTGGGCCATCTTCCTCAACGCCTACCAGTACGAGCTGGTCTATTGCCCAGGGAAGGAGATCTCCCATGCGGACGCGCTGTCCCGATCTCCCCTCCCAAGTGTAGGGGACCCCACATGCGAGGTAGAGCAGGACCACCAAGTCCTGCTGATCGAGTCTCTCGACTCACCCCCCATTCTCCCGGCCGACCTCGCCAAAGCCATGGCGGCCGACAAGGTGCTGGCCCAAGTTAGTTCCTGGGTGAGGAAAGGGTGGCCCACTACTCCCCCCGAGGAACAGTTCAAGCCATTCGTTAGGCGTAGAGTAGAGCTTTCTCTGGAAAGGGGCTGCTTACTCTGGGGCCAGCGGGTAGTTATCCCAGAGAAGCTGAGGGCCAAGGTACTGAAGCTTCTGCATACCAGTCACCCCGGGATCGTGCGCTCCAAGGCTCTGGCCAGGAGTTTCTTTTGGTGGCCCCAGATAGACGCGGATATAGAACGTTTAGTGGGCACGTGTGAGAGCTGCCAGAGCTCTCGGACCGAGGAGTCCCGGTTACCCCATAGGGAATGGGACACGGCCCGCGGGCCATGGTCCCGGATTCATGTTGACTTCGCTGGCCCTTTCCGCGGGGCCACGTTTCTGCTGGTAGTCGACTCCTACTCCAAGTGGTTGGAGGTAATCCCCATGAACAGCACCTCCTCTGCGGCAACCATTAAACAGTTGTGCAAGCTTTTTGCCTGTTTCGGCCTGCCAGACGTCCTTGTTAGCGATAACGCTAGTACCTTCACGTCTGCAGAGTTCAAGACGTTTATCGAGCGGAACGCCATCAGGCACATTACCGCTGCCCCGTTTCACCCCGCCACAAACGGTCAGGTAGAGCGCCAAGTGCACACTACGAAAAAAGCACTGCGGCGCATGGCTCTCGGTGAGTTGAACCTTCATCTGTGTCAGTTCCTCATCTGCTACAGGACAACCCCCCTAGCCTCAGGATTTTCCCCAGCCGAACTCCTCATGAGGAGGCGTCCGGTAACACTTTTTGACCGGATGGATCCGTCCAGGGTGGAGGATGAAGGAAGAAATATAAACTTAGGGGGAGAGAGCTCCAAAAGTTTTTCGGTAGGGGACCCGGTTCATTGCAGGAACTACACGGCCTCAGGGCCAGTGTGGGTACCAGGGACAATCATTGAGCAGACGGGGCCAGTATCCTACAGGGTCGAGACGAGCTCGGGTCTACTCTGGAGAAGGCACGCCGCATTACCCAAGGGGGAGACACGGCGGCATCCGCCGATACAAATGCATATCCTGGGTTCTCAACCACAGAGGAGGATACTTTGAGAGAGAGGGATGGGTTTGATTATGACGGTGATTATGATTTACGGTACCAGGGGGGTGTAGCGGAGTGGTCCCCCACCCGTCCTAGTGAGAAGAGGGGTTTCAGTTCAGCCCCTGGTACCTCCAGTCCCCCCAGCCCTTTTGTTTTAGAATATACCATAACTCCAGCCCCCCGGAGACAGACACCCCCGAGACAGGCAGCAGGGGAGAATTCGCCCACCTCAGCCTCTAGAACGCCCGGACAGGAAACAGGGGGTGGCGGGACCACGAGGGCCTCCTCGTCAGTCCCGAGGTTCGTACTGGGGGGAACCCCAAGTGGTAGGCAGGGGTTCACGTCCCAACTATTCATTCCATTCCCGTCCCCCAATGCAAGGTTGTCGCAGAGTCCCCACCAAACCACTAATGAGTCCCCACTTTCCGTTGCAGGACAGGACTCTGTGGAACCAGGAGCCTCCGGCTCCCCTGTGTTAAGTCAAGCGGCCGCGCGCCCCAGACGCACGTGCAGCAAGCCACAATGGTTGAGGGACTTCGTCCCATCCTAGGGGGGAGGGGTGTTATGTATGTACAATGTTGCCTTAAGAAATGTATGAATGTAACCTGACCATAATTACAATGTAGCTCTGCTGTTAAGGAACGCGAGTAAGCTGCCTATAGAGGGCAGCTCCGAGCGTTCAGCTCACATGGTTCTCATTCCCCAAATCACCGGCAGCCACGGGAATCTCTCCCGCGCAAGGATCACCTGGAGAAGATGGGCGTGACGCAGAATGACGTCACGCCGGTAGCAGCCAATAAGCTACCGTGCAGCAAGATTCAAATGTATGTTCCCCAGTATATAATGAGCTGTACCTCCGCCATTACCACATGTTCATCCTGATCATCAACCAATAAACCTGTGTTAGTCCTCACTGCGACTCCTTCATTTGTCTTCCGTGCAAGACACTAAAGTTGTCCCCTGAGCAAAGTTTCTCCAGCAAAAATCCTTTCAACCCAGAATAATCTCTGACATGAAATTATTATTAGTATTTGTGGGCTTTACTGTATTTGATGTTTATGTGATACCTTGTTAGCTGCCCTGAGTTGTGTTGTGAGTGGGCGGCATACAAATGTAAAAACAACAATAACAACAACAACAATAATAACAACAACAACAACAACAACAGTGGAGGCGTCAGCAACAACAACAACAATGACAGCAACAAGCACAACAAGCAGTGGTGGGATTCAAATTTTTTTACTACCTACTCTGTGGGCAAGGTATGGTTGGCGTGGCCACGGGGAAAGCCCTGTGTTGCACCTGAATTAGGACTACTTTATTTCAAAACTTGAATGGGCAGAGCTAGCCAGAATTTCTGCTACTGGTTCTGGCGAGCTGGTGTGAACCTGCTGAATCCTACCACTGATTGTAAGCCTTCATGAGAAATGATCTACAACAGAGGTTCCCAACCTAAAGCTCATGGGCCGGATATGGCCCCAGCACCATTTCATGTGGCCCCCACTCCTCCATGGGCATTTGAAAAACAAAATGAACACCCCTTTGAAGCTGTTGGGACAGGGCAAAATGGCCACCCAGCCCTCTAAGTCGACTGAGAGAGTGTGACCCGGCCCCCAGTTTGAAAGGTTTGGGAACCCCTGATCTACAACTAAAAACCCAACCTTTTTCACAGATCATACTGATTTTCCCATGGAGGTATAAAAAACAGGAGATGACATGATGTCACAAACTTGAAGCTGACTAATCTGACAGTCCGCCATGTTAGTTGGCCCAAAACATTGCCTTATGGTGTTTTGAGTGTGTGGTCATGAAAGTAGATTGTGGTTTCCCCTTTAATATCAGTATTAAAGAATTTTGGGATTCTTATGAAACCAAAATGATTTGAGGAGGAATCACAAGATCTTATATTATAGTGCTGATTTCCAAATTTTAAAAGCTTTAAGAATTGTTAGTCAGCTGACAATGTTTCCTGAGGGATTCTGGATCCAAGAAGGCTTGGTAATTCTAGGAGTTATTTGCTTACCTTGTAAGATATTTCAAATGCTAAGAGCTAGAAATGCAGCATTTTCCATGGGTATCCAGTGTGGTGTAGTAGATAAAGTGAAGGGCTGGGATTTTTTTTCAAAAATGGAAACTCACTGGGGGAGAGAAACTAGTAAAACCATTCTTCAAGTATCTCACTTTTTCTGAAATTCCTAGTTGATATAAATTGCTTATGATTTAATAGCATGTAACTTAACTCCGAGATTCCCAATATAAATAATAGGACAGTTTATATTTTAACTAGTCATTTCAGTGCTAAAATTTATTTATGTATTTATTTATTACATTTTATACTGCCAATATGGGTAAAAAAAAATCTATGAGCTGCATTCCAAAGAGGTTACTTGTGAGTTTCTGGGAGTTGTAGAATTCTTACCAATACAGTAAAACTGCTAGAAACACCACATTTTTCAAGAACATTACTGATTTTCCTATTTAGGCTATATCTCCACAGGGCATGCTAACTGAAAGCTACAAAGAAGTTATAGTTCTGTCTTGTGAATACTACACTGAGTACTTGGGATGAAAGAAGAAACAATATCAGCTTGGAAAATTACTTGGGGTACGAAAAAGAAGAAAATAAAAACAGTGTTTTAATGAGTTTTAAAATACAGCGGAACTCTGGATAACGTTCAAACTTGGTTCCGCAAGTCTGGACGTTGTCCGGATTTGGACGTTATCCATCCCATCCCCGGATATCGCTTTAAAAAAACCACTTTCCCCCAAACCAAGCCCCGTAGCAGCCGCACGTGTGGCTGCTACGGGAAGGGAAGGGAGTGTGTGGCTGGCTCCCTACCCAGTGGATCCCCAAGTGGGTCTGCACTCCCTCACCACACCTCCAGGCAGGGAGACGGCAACACGCTTCGCTGGTTCCCTGCCCAGAGGGGCCGAGGGGGAGCGCCACCTTATTTGGGGAGAGAACACACTGGGTGGCACCTCCTCCCCTCAAACAAACTGAGGGTCTGTTTTGAGCCCCACCTGCAGACTCTGTCACTTACCAGTGTGGTGAAAGGCTGTTTGGAGGCATCTAGCTCTGTCTGGATGATTTTCTGATGCTTCCCCACTTTGCTAGGCCACTCGAACACATGGCCAAGCAACTTCCTGGTTCTGCGCTAGGAACCAAGCCAATTACACAAGCTGCGCCCGGCATAGGAAGTCCTCTGCCAGATTTATATAATCTAATGACTGGAAAAACAGCTGTTCATCTTAACTAAGAATAGGCTTTTTGTTTGTCTCAGATTTCCTCAACTGAAGACATACCTCAATATTTTGTTCTTTGGGTAACAGCTAATTAAAGAAAATATCTTGTTTTTTCCTTCTCTCGGGTAATCCTCTCCACAAGAACTTCTGCTTGTGCTCTGAAAAACATTTCTGCTGTAGTTGTAGCTAGGTTGTCTGTATCAATATTGAGATTCTTTAAAAATAATTGTTGTTGTTGTTTTTCCTTGTTCTTCCTTCCCATCCCAAATAAATTTATATTCACTTTGAAGATTTTGCTCTACTGCTTGAAAAGTATTTATCTCTAAGATCTTCTCATATGCATGTTGGATTGGGGCCGCGAAGCGGCCGGTTGGGTCCCGGAGGAGACTGGTCAAGCAATGAGACACAAGGCAAGATGGAGCAAAGACCAGTAAACCAGTGATTCATTGAGGGAAAATCATCAGCATATATGGAAAGCAAGGCTGCGTGTGATGGAATTGTAATCTGACAAGAATCACATCTCATGTTTACACGAGTTAATTGGGAACCTCTCCCGGAGAAGTTAATTAACTAAATTAAACACTGACAGGGGAACTCCATTGTTCCATGCTTATCCTGGGGTAAACATGGCCACTGTTGGTTTTAAGGCTTGTGGTAATCCGCGGGTGCGATATTACCTATTATCTCACTTATGAGTCAGTCATCCAATTTCCTCTTGCTCAAACTGTTTGCCAGGTCAGCTGTGGGTGAATTAAACTATGGCTATTAATCCAATTTCTGTCCCCTCGGAACCAAGTCTCGAAGGAGCAATCTCCCAAGTAATGGTTCTGTCAGGGACAGTATGCCAATTGCGTGTGCAGATCCCGCACTCCCCCTTTACTTGTTTGATTGGACCTGACAGACGCCTCGGCATAGGAGTGGCATCAGCTGACATGGAGTGACGACATTCCGGGGTTCTCTCCATGGGGGACATCTCGACATCAGTGAGGGAATACATTGCACAAAGCAACACACTGCTGTGCCCAGTATTACCACCCCCACAATCACTTTGAGTGTCGTTTGTAACCATCCCCATGGGAACCAGGACCATAACGAATCCCACTACCCCCACGTAGTGTCCTCCTTGATGTTCTTAACCAAGGTATGGAGATCTGTGAGCTGATTCTGTACCTTGCACGAGTTGTCCGTGAGATTAAAGCAACAAATGCCGTGGACAGACTCGCAACCCAAATGATGTAGCAAGAGGAGGTAATCGATGGCTGCTCGATTATCCAAGATGGCATGGTGAAGCTCTGTCTGCTCTTGATTAAGCAGCACTATCGCCGAGGAGGTGTGGTTGATGGCTTTTGCCAGAGTGCAAGCCAATTGACCAATTCTCCGAGCGTTGCTGACGGCTAAGCCTGGCACGCCAAGCAAGCTGACTGCTAACGAAACATACTCAGCCTTGCTCAGAATCCTAATATTACTATCATGTGGGAAGGAACATTCGTGCTTGGTGCAACCATGTCTCTAGTGGGAAGCAACAATGTCAAGCAACTGATACAACATGTGGAATCTGATACATTTGCGGGAATGTAGTTCCAAGTATACTGATTGCATGTAAAAAACATCCTGATGGCAAGGTAACATGAACATACATTGAGTTAATAGTCTCTGGGTTATCACAAGTCCAGTTGCTGTTGCCGGGGTCGAGGCAGTGGCGCTGAGGCCCGTCGACCGCAGAACAGCTGGTCATTCGAGCACAAGTAGAGTTCGAGCTGACCGCCACTCGAGGAGTGTAGAGAGTGGCTGCATCAGCCGGCAAAACCTTGGTGACTTGGGTTCCCCAGTGCGCATACGTTGAAAAGCCAGTCTTGTAAAACGGACTGAATATCTGCTTCACCAACCAGTCACCGTTCCTGATGTGCACATCTGGGTAGTGACACACCGGGATGAGGCATGTGCTCAGGATTGAGGCAGAAGCGGTGGTCTGCCTCAGGCAAAAATCGGACTGATTGACGAGGTTCGCCAATCTTTCCCAAACGTTGTACTGCAGCCGGGCAGAGAGATCTCCGCCTGGCATCAGGTTGTTGGCTTCCAGCGAAGCTGCCTGACCGCCTCCCCCCACAAGTAGGGAGAGGATCAGGATGATGGTGGTCATCACGGAATTAGCTGTGATCAGGGAAAAAGCTGCAACCAAGATGTTCTCCGGCGTTGGCTCCTTGTCCTCGCGCCGGACAGCCTCCGCTGCTTCCTGGCATAGGGATTTGGCCATCCCCCAGGTGATCCTTAGTGCTGTCATCTGCTGTAGCCGCCTCCTCCGCTTGGCTCCCCCCATCAGGGTGAGGTCCTCCATCTCTGGGATCGAGTCCGGGACGGCCTGGGTCCACACCATTGGACTCAAAGTGAGGCTTGATGCACCGAGCCGGAATCCAGATGACACCTGCAGGAGACATAATTGCAGCATACCCTCTTCCCCATGTTACGAGTGGCGCCGGACCCTTCCAGGAAGGATCCGGTGGCACTCGGTAATGCACCATCGACCGCGGGAGAGCTTCCGAATGGAGGAAGTGCTTCTCCTGCGGAGTGCAATCCGAAAAAACATTAAGGTGATTGTATGTGAACAATACCTTGTTCAGACAATGCTGTGCCTGACCCTGAGATTTGGGGAGGGCAGGTGGTTCCCCCCTTTCTGTTTGTTTGTCAATGTAGGACTTAAGTGTCCAATTGACCTGTTCCACAATCGCTTGCAACTGCGGATTGTATGGAATGCCAAAGGTGTACTTAATGTCCCAGGTGGCCATGAAGTCGGCCAACTGCCTAGAGCTGTAAGCTGGAGCGTTATCGGTTTTCACGTGCCATGGTTTGCCCATGTCCGCGAAGCAGGAAAGGAGATGCTGCTCCACATGGGAAGCCGTTTCTCCCTTCTGCTCTGTTGCCCAAATGAACTGTGAAAAAGTATCAATGCAGACGTGCATGTACTGCCATCTGCCAATCTGCGGAACATGTGTGACATCCATTTGCCACACCTGGTTGGCCTCTGTCCCTCGTGGGTTGACCCCCCATGAGGGCCCCCCTACTGCCCCTGCACAATGCTGACAGGAACGGACTATGCCTTGGGCTTGAGAAAGTGGCAGGTTGAACTGCCTTGCGAGCGCTTTGGCATTCTGATGAAAGAATGCATGGCTTTGAATTGGAGTTGTGAATACTCCCAACACTGACCGTTGCTGAATTTCCTTTGCAGCCGCATCCGCTCTGCTATTGCCCGCAGAAAACGGACCAGGCAAGTCCTGGTGACTTCTGAGGTGGGCGATATAGAGCGCTTCGGTGCAGTTCTGCAAGTGAAATTGAGCCGTGAGAAACAGACTCAGCAAATTTTTGTCTATCGCAGGAGCGATGTATGCTCCCGGTAGACTGTGAAGCAAATTCCTAACATACTGACTGTCAGTTATTATGTTTAGGCGTTCTTTGGCAAAGGTGAGCAAAGCGAGGTTCACCGCTGCCAACTCTGCCCACTGCGCGGACTTCTGTGGAAGAGTTAGGAGTGTGCGCCAAGCTTGGTCCTCTTGCCAAGTTAGAACATCATACGTACAACCCCCATCCGTGAAAACTGTCCTAGCCCCCTGAAGTGGAACCAGCGACATCAATTCACACAAACTGACTGTCTGCGTTTGAAGCGAGACGAGTCTGGGGTCCTTCGGCAAATGGTATGCCAAGCATCCAGTGAATCCTTCCAAGGCGATTGGAAGCAAGTCACCAAGCTGCATCAGTTGCTGAACTTGCTCTTTTGTGAATGGGACCATGATTTTTACCAAATCGTACCCTGAGATGTCCCTTGCTCTCAGCCTTCCTCAGTAGATCACCGCGGAGACCAGTTCCTGTGGGGGAAACGATGTTTTGGGAAGAGGTGTGTGGTAAATACACCCATTCCACGATACTCGCCCCTCGTTCGGAGTCCACTACTAGGGCTCCAGTGAACATTGATCTGGTCTGAACGATGTACAAGTTCAGGATCGGAGCATGTGGCCCCTGACTAAACCTGTCTACCCATCTCTGGCTGAGAACTTGGTTGACCTTCTCGAGAGTCAAGCGCACCTCTCGAGGAATTTGTATCCGGTCCGCCGGCTGCTTACCTAACGTTAGCAGCGAGAAGAGCAGCTTTAAAAGATCCGTATCCAATCTGAAATACGGTCTGGCTCAATTAATGTTTCCCAAAACCTGCTGTAATTCTACCAGGGTGACTGAATCCTTTAAATTGATCTGAGGCAAAACTGGTGCTGCGAAAGAACGGAGAAGCCGATGGCCCAGGTATGAAAACGGCTCGGTTCTCTGAACTTTCTCTGGGGCAATGAGTAACCCTTTTCCCCCAGAGTGGCCGGGAGGTCTTTTAACATTTCACTGCCAAGTTGCGGTGCTGCGACCAAGATGTCATCCATGAAATGACACTCTAAAGCTGTAGGGTGTAGGTTTAGAAACTTTGCCAGTGCGTTGTGAACATAAATTTGGCACAGGGTGGGCGAGTTGAGCATCCCCTGTGGCAAATATTTCCACGCGTAACGCTGCATAGGCTCTCTGTGGTTCACGACTGGCACCGTAAAGACAAAACTTTCCCTGTCCCTAGGATCTAGGGGAATTGTATAAAAACAATCCTTAAGGTCTACGACCAAGATCTCCCAACCCTCGGGGATCATATTTGGATTCGGGATGCCGTATTGAAGCAGACCCATTGGCTGGATACATTTATTGATCTCTCTGAGATCGTGAAGGAGTCGCCACTTCCCCGACTTTTTCTTGATGACAAATATGGGCGAATTCCAAGGACTGGTGCATGGTTCTATATGTCCTGTGTCTAGCTGTTCTTTTACCAGCTGTTTCAGGGCGACTAATTTCTCCCCTACTACCGGCCATTGCTCTACCCAGACAGGCGTGTTGGTAAGTCATTTAAGTGGCATAGCTATTACCCAAAGGTAAGAGTGGCACGGTATTGCTGCAGAATGTCTCGCCCCCAAAGGTTGACGTGCACATCCAGAATGTGCGGCCGGATGACCACTGTGCTGTCAGCCTCAGGGATCGTGACCTCTACCCCCTCCTGGCTTCTAAACGTTTCTTGGATCCCACCTACCACCCACACATCGGAGACCGGCTCGATAGCCCACTCCTGCAGCCACTGACTCCGGCTGACCACGCTGATGTCAGCTCCGGTGTCCAGCAACCCAGTAAACGGTTTTTTATTTAAAAAATACCTCTATGACTGGTCACCGTTTCCACTCTATGTTGGTTTCCACTGCCGCTAAGACCTGGTATCCTTGCACTGCCCCACTTGCACTCGAGTGGTCTTCTGACCTGTACTCTGAGCTGTCCCTGAGCCTTCCCTGGCTGTCTGCTGGTGAGTTACAAGGAACCATGATCAGTTGCACTAACGTGTCTCCCTTGTGAATGGTTTGGGGGTAGGTGTGTCCAGAGTTGAACTTGGAGAACGCCCGAAAAATTGGAGTCAATGGCTCCCGGAATTACAAGAATTCCTCATGCTCCTGCGACACTACGAGGCAAAACTAAGCCTATGAAGCCTTTAGGCAGGGGTCCCATGTACTGGGAATCGACCAGATAGACTGTGCCTGGTAAGTCGCATGTGACTTCCGACTGGCAAGTCAATTCTAACCCTGTGCTGCCTTTGGGGCTGGCCTGCGCCTTCGAAATGTCTGGAATGTGATCGGAATCTAATCCAGCTCTGGCTCTCCCAGAGCGAAGGAGGTCTCTCTTTAGACTGGGGCCAGAGACATGCCCACGTTCCGGTTTCCCGAATTCGGACAGAATTTGGACCAATGAAAGCCTTTATTACATCTCGGACATGGGGTGGTTGGAGCCTTGGGACGGGCGGCATGTTGGCCGCTGCCCTTGGATTGGCACTCCTTAGCAACGTGACTGACCTTGCCACAATTGTGACATGCTCCTTTGGTCTTGTTCTTGGGTTTCCTACCCCCTTGCACCGCTGCTGCCAACAGACCCATTTTGTAGGAATTTGTGCCAACGTCAGTGCAAGCCCAAATCATGTCCTTGAGAGTCAGGTCGGGACGATTGCCCAGTGACTGCAAGATCTTACGGCAGTCGAGATTGGCATTGTCCTTAGCCAATTTCATCATGAGCTCTTGTTGGGCCTGCTCGTTATCAATCTGTCTACTGACTGCTTCCTCCAGTCGATTGATAAAGTCCATGTAGGACTCCTGGGTGCCCTGTTTGACTGCAGTGTAATTTTTAGCTGCTTTGCCAGTTGCTGGGACTTTGAGAAAAGCCCTGAAGGCTGTCTCAGCTGACAACTGAAGGGTGGCAATTGGCAAGGCAGTCTTCACATCGATGGATTCGAAGGCACCTGAGCCATATAGCTGGTCAGGAATTATTGCTCCACCCATCCTGGCAGCCCTTGCCTGAGCCTCGAGACAATACTCGCTGTCCCATAGCAAATACTGGCTGGGGTTGAGCATCATTCGCATGACGGCTTTCCAGTCGTGCGGAATAAACATCGTGTTTTCGCACACTTGCTGAAGCGTGCCCCTAGTGAAGCGACTCTGAAGTCCTGTCTCTGAAATGGCCTTCTGTATAGCCATGAGAAGCTTGTACGGAACTGGCGAATGAACTACTTGCTGCTGGCCCGTGAGGGCATCTATTTCTAAGCGAATTGGGCAAATCTGGCTAAGCTCAGCTAGTTCTTCTGCTGGCAAATCCCCCTTTCTGATCTCTTCCTCAACTGTGTGCTGAAGGGCACTCTTGGTAGCTTGGGAACTCGTAGCTGTCAGAGAAGCGCCAGTGCTCCTCATTCCATGCATTCCGCCAGTGACGTCTGCAGCTGTTACCGAGGGAAAGCTCCCTACACTACCCTGCTTAAACTGAAATGACGGATAGAGAGCCGTGGGTGCTGACAGCTCTGATGGCGCTGGAGGTTCTTGGGTCTCTATCCAGACTGGGTCTACCTCTGCTAAGAGCTTCCTACATTTGCTCCATGTGCGAATTACGTCATCTGGAGCTCTCGGGGGTTGCTGAATGCAGACTCCTATCTTATCCCAAAGCTGAAGGGTTAGCATGCCTACTTCTGGGTAAAGCAGGCAATAATCCCTCAAGTACACCAAAAGTCTCGCTAATTCCCCGCTGTGAATGCTTGTCTGATATACCCTGGCCAGGGTCTTGAATTCCATTAAGTGAATTCTCTGGCTAGCGGACGGACGTTGCCGCTGAGGACAAGTCCCCATATTACCTGCCAGTCCTTTGAAGTTTCCTTCTCGGGATGAGTCGACACGTCTGGAGTCCAGGTAATAGGTTTTGCGTGATGAATCTCTGGGAAAGAGCACGGAGCATGGACTGCTACCACAAGCCCTCAGTAGCATCTGCGCTGAATCAGGGGTTCACAGCCGACCCTGAGCGGAACACGTTTTTCCATGCTGCAACCACCTCGGAGCTTGGAGCAAGCTGTAGGATGCCTCTCTGAAGTGCCTCGCCGCGTAGCTGTCTTCCCAATCGGATGGCTTTCCGACCGAAGCTGCCGCGCTGTCCCCCGGGACGAGTCGTACATAGTTCTGGCGTAGAACCGGACCGTGAAGATTGCTTACTCACAAGACGAATCACGTCTTGGGGTCACCAGATGTTGGATTGGGGCCGCAAAGCAGCCATTGGGTCCCGGAGGAGACTGGTCAAGCAATGAGACACCAGGCAAGATGGAGTGAAGACCAGTAGACCAGTGATTTATTGAGGGAAAATCATCAGCATATATAGAAAGCGAGGCTGCGTGTGATGGAATTGTAATCTGACAAGAATCACATCTCATGTTTACACGGGTTAATTGGGAACCTCTCCCGGGGAAGTTAATTAACTAAATTAAACACTGACAGGGGAACTCCATTGTTCCATGCTTATCCTGGGGTAAACATGGCCACTGTTGGTTTTAAGGCTTGTGGTAATCCATGGGTGCGATATTACCTATTATCTGACTTATGAGTCAGTCATCCAATTTCCTCTTGCTCGAACTGTTTGCCAGGTCAGCTGTGGGTGAATTAAACTATGGATATTAATCTGCTCCCCAATTTCTGTCCCCTCGGAACCAAGTCTCGAAGGAGCAATCTCCCAAGTAATGGTTCTGTCAGGGACAGTATGCCAATTGTGTGCATGGATCCTGCATATGCATTTGTTAAACTGCCCCTTCTTTTATTAAGATTGCTTATAAGAGTTTGGTAAGCAAATTTTGAACCTTAAAGGAATTTGAAAAGTATATTCTACCTTCTTTTTTATTGTGTTGCTTGTTGTTTTATATTGTTGTTACCCCAGATCTGAAAATTACCCTTTTAATTATTTTTTATACTTTTATTTCCAATAAAGATACTTCTCTCTTTATTTTTTATTTGCCATCCACTTTAAGGTTAGGCTTCCATACCCACCAAGCACCACATTAACATGTACTCATTCGCAACACTTTGCAGGCAAATAACTGCAAAGATACATTTTAAACCATTTCCAAAGGGTCACAATTGCCATCCTTTGAACTCTGCAAATACCACTCACTTGAGTAGACTGGACTTCCGCTCTTGAAGTGGAGCTTCGGTCGCCGAGTCTATGCAATTGCATTGGAGGTAGATTGGGCCCCGCTTGAGAAGCGAGGCCAAGGTCAAAGTGCCTAGGCTGGCTTGAGGGAAATAGACCGACCTGGTTTAAAGAAGCCAAAGCAGTCTGGTCCTCGGTAGCAAACAGGCTTTTTTTTTTAAACTAAAGCCAAGTAGACTGGGACTATTCAGAGAATGAGAGCTGGTATCTCCAAGGTAGGTAGACCACCCTGACTTTGAGAACATTTTTTAAAAAAAAATAGAAGGGGAAAGCAGAGTAGACCACCCCGAATTTGAGAATGTAATTTTTTTAAAAGTAAAGGACGGTAGACCGGGAAAGTCTCTTGGAAGATCATGCCTAATTGAGAATGGCTGGTAGACCACCGCAGTGTCCTCAAATAACCTATGAACTCACATGAATGGGAATCCAAATATGGCACTTAAAAGACATCAGATGCTGGGTGATTGTAACAATATATCCAGTCTGACTGATTCAATCAGGACTTCAAAGTTCTTCAAAGAAATAGGTACTTTCTAAGGATTCTTCGATAGCACTGTGAATGAAAAATATTAGCAAAAATTCAGAGCAATAGGGGAAGACTGCGGAGGAGGTTCAGGTCAAAAGTTAACACTTTAAATGCTGAATTAAAGTATAAACTAATTATTAAAAATCATGTCTTCACTCCCGAAGCTTGGCTGACCCCCAGGATCAGTTGACCAGTCAAGGGCCGGTGGCGGAATGGATCAAGGAAAAGTCTCCTTGGGAGTAAGACAGTAAAAGTTTGTTTATTCTCAATTGGCTCCAACTTAGAAGTGCGGGCTTTTTGAAATTGGATTTCTCCCTGCCTCTTCTACTGCCTTAAAGCCAAGCGCGGCTACAATGGCAGAGTAAAAATAAGGTTTTAAAATGATTTAAATGTAATTGTGGTTTGAATTAAAATGCAGTTTTCCCATCTTTGGAACCATGCTTGACCATAGGCATGGTGAACTTAACCCTTTGATCCCTGATTGAAGTTTAATTAGTGTTTGTAATTAAATGTTCCTAAAATCATTACAAATATTGTAAAAATGGTGCTAACATGTTCTACTTTGTATTTCCAGAGCAGGAAACTTCCACAATGCTTTCTTTAAACATGATCCTGCCTCGGTAGACCCAAAAGGTTTTCCACGTTCCACAGGAAAGATTCAATTAACACCAGATGCCCAGAGGGCCACACACCCATCTCTTAACTTCCTAAAAGTCTGCAGGGGGAAAAAACCTAGTCTTGTTTGCTTTAAGGATTCTTCGATAGCACCGTGATAGCAGCGTAAACTTTTTGCATTTGTTTATCACGTCTTTTGTTTCTGGGGTCTGTAACATACCTGTCAAGTACCCCATATTGGCCAGGATTTTCCATAATTCAGCCCTCTTCCCGGCCTCACGTTTTTTTAAATATTCTCCCGTATTTTTTAAGGAATTGGGGGGGGGGGCGTTCCAAGATGGTGATTTTGCTGTCACATGATCAACACAGACATCCCCTGGCCAGGAAAGTGCAGCAGAGCATCCTGAGAGCTCTTGTTCTTTGGGTGGGTGGCCCCCATTGAGAAGAATGGGGAGCGGCACTACAGCTCCCAGTGCCCTTTGTGCTCATGGTCAAAGCAGCCCTGGTGCATCCTGGGAGCCGCAGTTCTTTGGGTGGGCAGCCCCAATGAGATGCATGAGGATCAGTACTACACCTCTTTGATGTTTGCAGATTGATATGCAGTAGGCAGTATTCATAAGGCCAAACTCATCTTTATTGTAGGGTAAGCAATCTGAACAGGAGGTAATGGCTGAGACGCAGCTCCTTTTATACAGCATAGTACATTTTAAACTGATTACATGGTTGCTCATTGGTTACTGTATTCGTGACGTCATTGTGATGCACTGCATTCTTCCTCAGGTCTGCCTATGGCGGGAATATTTCCCGCGGCTGACTGTAATTGGATAACTTGTATCATGTGGGGTTGATCGCTATCAGCTGCCTCTCGATACCATCTAGAGGCAGTGATAGCTCATTGTAACTGCTGCGATACACCGTGTTACATTGTTACATTCTATCTAAAAGGTATAGCATTCCATACATAACATCCCTCCCCCCTAGGATGGGAAGAAGTCTCTTAACCATTGTGGTTTCCCGCACATTCGCTTTGGCTGTACGGCGGCTTGGCCGAGCTCGTGTGAGTCATGGGCTCTGTGTTCCGCAGAGTCTCGTCCTGCAATGGGAAAATGAGACTCATTAACTGCCTGATGTGAATACTGCTCTCCTCTCAAACTTGGGGGTGAGAGAGGAACAAATAACTGCAACTTGAAACCCTGCTTTGCCCCCGCCTGGGGACATTCCTGGCACGAAACTCAGAATTGTGGAGGAATATCGTAATGCCAGGTCCCGCCTGTTATTCTGAGCAGCGGGCGGTTCCGTGGGCATTTGCATCGCTGCTTGGGAAGGAGGGGACTCACAATTTGGAGGACCGGGGGTACTTGGGACTAAACTAAACCCCCACTTCTCGCTCGGACAGGTGGGGAACCACTCCTCAAACTCCCCCCGGTCCTGAAAATCAAACATAAACTCATTGGGCTCTTCCCTTCCCGGTGAGTACAAAGGGCATGGATTTGTACGCGCACCTCTGCTGTGGGGTGAACAATACTCTGTGTCTCTGTGGGAATCCCCTTGTGGTGGGTACCCTGTGTCTCCCCCTTGGAATAAACAGGTGGGGGAGGACCCTAACGCTGAAACATCCTGACTGTCCCCCCCCCCCGGGCTGACCTCCCCCTAGGTGTCCGTGACCCGTCATTGCAGCTGGTCCATGTGTCATCTCCACAGCAAACCCATGCTGGTTTCTACTTTGTATGATACTGGCCCAGTTTGTTCAACCACAACCCCTGGGACCCATGCTGGGCCATTGGCTGCATAGTTCCTGCAATGCACCTGGTCCCCTGGCACAAATACCTTTGTACTTCCCATTTGTATATTCCTCCCTTTCTCCTCCACCCTGGCCGGATCCAACCAATCAAACAGCATTACTGGTCTCCTGCGCATTAGGATCTCAGCAGGCGAGAGTCCGGATGCCAGGGGAGTTGCCCGGTAACAGATGAGGAACTGGCACAGTTGCAGGTTCAAATCCCCGAGACCCATTCGCCAAAGCGCTTCTTTGGTGGCACGCACTTGGTGTTCGACCTGCCCGTTAGTGTCAGGATGGAAAGGTGTTGAGGTGATGTGCTGAATAGCATTTCTCTCTAGGAATGCCTGGAATTCGGCGGACGTGAAGGTACTGCCGTTGTAAGAGACAAGCACATCGGGCAGTCTGAAGCAACTTTGCACAACTTTGCACAACTGCTTGATTGTTGCGGCTGAGGAGGTGTTGGACATAGGGATAACCTCTAACCACTTAGAGAAGGAGTCAACCACGAAGAGGAACATAGAGCCTCGAAACGGATCAGCGAAATCAATATGTAATTGAGACCATGGGCTATGGGCTGTGTCCCATTCTCTGTGAGGATGTCGGGATTCTTCGGGTCGAGAATTCTGGCAACTTTCACACGTGCCCACCATATGTTCAATATCAGCATCTATCTGGGGCCACCAGAAGTAGCTCCTGGCCAAAGCCTTTGAGCGCATGATTCCTGGGTGGCTGGTATGCAGCAACTTGAGCACCCTTGTGCGTAGTGCCTCAGGAATGACCACCTGTTGGCCCCAGAGGAGGCAACCCCTCTCTAATGACAGATCAACCCTTTTTCTGGAAGAACGCCTGGAATTCCTCAGTTGGCGGAGTCGTGGACCAGCCCTTCTTAACCCATGTGGTTACTTGGGACAAAACCTTGTCCCTCGCCGTAGCCTTGGCAATATCTGAGGGCCCTATGGGCAGTGAGTGAAGGGACTCGATTAGCAATACCTGGTGGTCTTCCTCCACCTCACAATCGGGTTCCCCTAGCTCTGGGAGGGGAGACCGTGAAAGGGCGTCAGCATGGCTGATCTCCTTGCCTGGGCGGTGAACCAGTGTGTACTGGTAAGCATTTAAAAATATTGCCGACCGGAGCATTCTTGGAGACAGAATCTGGGGTGTGGGCTTACTCATGGTGAAAATACCCAGCAGAGGCTTATGGTTGGTCACAATGGTGAACTCCCGACCATCGAGAAAATCGTGGAATTTCTTGGTTCCAGTGAATATAGCTGGAGCCTCTCTATCCGTTTGTGCGTAATTGCGCTCAGCCTTTGAAAATGACCTGGAGTAAAATGTCACCGGTGCTTCCCACCCATTTTCCAACACGTGGCACAGTACCGCCCCCACCCCCACTGGTGAAGCATCACAAACTAATACCACTTATAATCAGCACAAATCCTAACCTCCCCGTTAGGTTTCATTGCTGTAACAATTGGAGTTTCCCACTCCGCAGAATCCACTGGGACTAAAATCCCCTGATCCACCAATTTGTCCAGTTCTGCCTCAATTTTGTCCTTTAAGGTGAATGGCACTCTTTGCGGCTTTAGCCTGATGGGCTGGGTCTCGGGATCCAGGTAGAACGAGACTGGGGGCCCCCTGTACTTCCCCAGGCCCTTCTCGAAAACAGCTGGGTGTGCAGCGCACACGTCCCATACAGGATCAGTCTCTATGGCATTAATGCCAGACAGTTCAATTCCCAGGGGTGCAAACCATTGTGTCCCCAGGAGCAACAGGACCCTTGTTTGAGGACTGCTAGGGGCAGCTTGTCTGTGAAACCTTTGAATTTGACCACAAAGTTTCCCACCCCCAAAACCGGAATCCCGTAGCCTTGCAGGTCTCATAAGTTTGACTTGAGGGCCTTAAGTTTCGGGCGCGAATTGGGAGGGATGTGCAAAAATTCCTTTTGGGAAATGATGGAGTAGGATGAGGCCGAGTCCACCTCCATTCTAACCGGGACCCCTTGCAACAGTACCTCAGCAAAGAAACATCGGTGCGCCAGAGACACGCGGTTTACTGTCGCATCGTCATCAGAGACCTTCCCGATGCCATCTGCCCTCCGTCGTGGCTGGTCCGCTGGCTCTTGGTCTCCTCTCCGCCACCACCTGCACGCCTTGGCAATGTGGCCTCGCCGTCCACAACTGTAGCACTTGGCTTTCTGATCAGGACACTTCTTTTGGTTGTGGGATGCTCCACAACTGTCGCGTCGGTGGCCCTCTTTGTTGCTGGTGCTTGTCTCAGCCGTCTTTTTCTACACCTTTTGGCCGTCATCGTCCTCGCAGGAACCTGCTGGAGCAGAGGCCTCTGAAGATGATGGAAGGCTCACTGGAGGTCGGGGCGAGCGAAGTGCGGCCTGGCCAGCCGCCCATGCACCCTCCAATGCAGCATTCTTTGCTCAGAAGGTTCTAATTCCGGACCTCGCCACTTCAGCCGCCTGAGCCTCCCGCAGGACGGCCTGAAATGAAAGGTGCTCTTGGGCCATCAACCTTCGCTGAACTTCTTCATCCCGCAGACCACATAGCAACCAGTCTCTCAGGGTTATTTCCAGGTTCTCCCAATGACAAGGGGCGGCCGTTGACCTGAGGGCTGCTGCGTAATCAGCTACTGACTCACCTGGCTGCTGGTCTCTCCTGTGGAAGGCGATGCTGGCCGGAAAAATAGACATGACCACCTGGAAGTGTTCTCGTAGAGCCGTTTAGATTTGTGCAAGCGGGACTGCATCGACCTTCCTCGGTGCTAGTAAGTTGATCAGGAGACTTAGTGCCAGGAGGCCTATCTGTGCAAGGAGGCAAGACCGCATCTTCTCCTCATCCTCGATACCCTCGGCATCCATGGCGTGCCTGAACTGGCACTCGTACAGCTCCCATGATTCTGCGTTGTTTATATTGAACTGGGATAGCTTATAACTTCAGGGAGCCATATCCCATCCTCATCGCCAATTTGAAGTTTGCAGATTGATACGTAGTAGGCAGTATTCATAAGGCCAAACTCATCTTTATTGTAGGGTAAGCAATCTGAACATGAGGTAATGGCGGAGACGCAGCTCCTTTTATACAGCATAATACATTTTAAACTGGTTACATGGTTGCTCATTGGTTACTGTATTCGTGACGTCGTTGTGATGCACTGCATTCTTCCTCAGGTCTGCCTGTGGTGGGAATATCTCCCGCGGCTGACTGTAATTGGATAACTTGTATCATGTGGGGTTGATCACTATCAGCTGCCTCTCGATACCATCTAGAGGCAGTGGTAGCTCATTGTAACTGCTGCGATACACTGTTACATTGTTACATTCTATCTAAAAGGCATAGCATTCCATACATAACAACCTCCCAGTGACCATTGGGTTTCCTTTGGGCAGCATGAGGAAATGGAGGAGGAGGAAAGAGATCAGAGGTCAGTAATTTAGAAATTAAGAATATAGCAGGGACATTAAGTTTGAATATAGCCATCCTTTCAAACAGGGTGTGAAAATGCAATTAGTGACTCACAGAAAATTTTAATTTGCAATCATTAGGGAAAATCTTGATAAAAATAAAAATTTCATGTTGCCTAGCCCTGAATCTCTCCTCATGCCTTTAGGGTATAGGAAGGAAGACTCTAATCATGTTGGCTCATTTTGCCATTTTAGAAATGTAAATTCGGAAATAGAGTGGTTCCAAAAATGGGATGCTTGCTCACACATCATTTCTCCTCATGTCCTACTGGACAAATTAATCAAGTTGTGTTTTTTAAAATGGGAAATGTTACAGAAAATAGTATCTGAACATGTAGTTACTCATTTATCTGTGTAAGATAGACAAAGTTGGTTAAAAGCGTCCCAAATCAGTTTCATTTGAGAATTGCATTGAATAGTTTTGAGGGGAGAAGAAATCACTCCCCCTTCTTTTCTGCTTGGCTGAGAGCAGGCAAACTGTTAGTGCCTGGCAATCTTCCTCCCCACCTTTTTTCACAGCACAGACTGGCCAGCTGTTCTGTGGCAGAGGGGTGGAGAGAGAAGCTGCTGGTCTCTTGGCTGACCAGGATTGGGGGAAGGGAATTGTTTCTGTTAGTCCACCCCCAGAGTGTAGATAAAACCATTTGGAGATTTCCTGAATGTGATTCCGCTGGTTGAGGTAATCGTGAGCAAAAAAATTGGTGAAATAGGAATCCTTTTTTAAAAAAATGACATGTCTAGTCAACTTATGCATTTTCATTTCTACAGTCCACAGCTTCTTTCCAGAGAATTAATCATTTATTCTTTCAGGATTGCT